>JADLZN010012193.1:0-22569 GCA_018155175.1 Sinocyclocheilus anophthalmus
CGATTTCGGGCCAAAAAAAAAAAAAAAAAATGGGTCCAATTAATCTGTTGCATAACGTTACATTTGACGGCCAGAAATGAAGGTTTCTGTCCAGCTTTACTACCTCAAGTTGTCCCAGACCTGTTGTCTGTTCTTCTGTTGAGGTGGGCACAACGGATTATTTTTATTTCAAAATGTCTTCTTTTGTTTCCCTAAGAATCACTCAGAGCGGTTTGAAACAGGTGATAAATGCTTTCGCATTTTTTTTGGGTGAACTATCCCTTTAATCAATCTATCTATCTATCTATCTATCTATCTTTCTTCTATCCATCTATCTTCTATCTATCTATCTATCATCTATCTATCGTCTGTCTGTCTGTCTGTCTGTCTGTCTGTTTGTCTGTCTGGTTATCGTCTTTCTGTCTTTCCAGTCTGTCTGTCTGTCTGTCTGTCTGTGTTTGTGTGTGTCTGTCTGTCTGTCTGTCAGTCTGTTTGTCTGTCTGTCTTTTCTTTCTGTCTGTCTTCGTCTGTCTGTCTGTCTGTCTGTCTGTAGTCCCTGTCCTGTCTGTCTGTCAGTCTGTCTGTCATCCTGTTTGTCTGTCTGTCTATCTGTCTTTCTGTCTGTCAGTCAGTCTGTCTGTCAGTCTGGGGTCCGTGCGTTCATGTCTGTCAGTTTGTTCTGTCTGTCGGTTTGTCTGTTCATTATGTCTGTCTTCTGTCTGGCAGTCTGGTTTCTGTCTGTCTATCTGGTCTTTCGTCTGTCTTCTCAGTGTCCTTTGCGTGTCCGCTCATCTCTGTCTGGCTGGCGGTCAGTCTGCTCTGTCTATCTGTCGTTCCTGGCGTCAGTACAGTCTGTCTGTCATCGCTATATCGTCTGTGCTCTGGGTCAGTCTGTCCTGTCTGTCAGTCCTGTCCTGTCTGTCTGTCATCCTGTCTGTCGTCTGTCGTCTTCAGTTCTGTCAGTCTGTCTGTATGTCGTCGGTTTGTCCTGTCAGTCTATCTATCTATATTTCTGTCTGTCTGTCTGTATGTCTGTCTTTCTGTCTGTCAGTCTGTCTGTCTGTCTGTCAGTCTGTCGGTCGGTCTGTCAGTCTGTCTGTCTGTCAGTCTGTCTGTCAGTCTGTTTGTGTGTCTGTCTGTCTATCTATCTATCTAGTTGCCGGGTATGGCAAGTCGGGTCCCTAGAGAGCTGCAGTTCTGCAGAGTTCAGCTCCAACCCTGATAAAAACTCAGCTGCCTGTAGCTTTCTAGTAACCCTTAGACATTGATTAGCTTGTTCAGGTGTTTTTGATTAGGGTTGGGGCTAAACTCTGCAGGACTGCGGCTCTCTAGGACCGACCTTACCTACCCCTGATCTAGGCTATCTATCTAGGCTATCTGCCTGTCTCTGTCCATGCATTAATCTGTTTATAAATTAAAGAATTGACCCAGAAATGAGAATTCTGTCATCATTTACGTACCCTCACGATTTGTCCAACCTGGTTCTTTGCTTCTGTTGAGCCACAAAAAAACACAGGAAAAAGATTTTTGAGTTCAAAATGTCTTATTTTGTGTTCAACAGAAGAAAGAAACTCATAGAGGTTTGAAACAGGTGAGTAAATGATTACAGAATGTTCATTTTTGGGTGAACTATCCCTTTAATCAATCAATCTATCAATCTATCTATCTATCTATCTATCTATCCTACTGAGGCTTTGAGTTCATAATGTCTTTGAGAGATATAGAAACTCTGTGATGTCATATGGTCAAAGATTTATCAGATGTGCACAATCAAGGTCATAATTTTCTATTGGAAAACATAAACATGCATGTTTCTCATTTAACTGCCCCTGGACTGGTTTATGAATTACCATTGTTGGTAGTTGACCTGGTGCTTTCATTTCCTGAAGGCGGGAGATTCCTGAAAGAAACCTTAGCTTTGGGAACTCCATTTAGTCCCGCCCCGCACCAACACAAGGAATGGGCATGGACAAAACATTTATCGCATACACACATTACACGCACACACACATACACAAAGAAGCAGTAGTCACATGATGCTGACTCACAGACTGCCCCACCCCTTCAATCTAGGTCTGTCAGTGGTGTATAAAGCTGTGAGTTTCAGTGTTTCTATATTTAGTATCATTTCCAGTCTGTTTAACCCAATCTAACATTTGATGTGTAACACATTAAGGTGTGTAAACTGCAATCCAATGGATACCATTATTATAGAAAGTTCTGAGGAATGGTGAGGACTCGTTGGTTTATGACGTGTTGTTTCACTTCTCTTCTGTTTTATAGAACTGCTTCTTACCAGTTTTTCCTTTCTTCTCCTTTACTGTTTCTCTTTCCTCCTTATTTTTCTCTCCTCTTCCTTTCTGTCTTATTTCACCCCTTTTATTACAATTTATCAGTCTTGCCTCACTTCTCTTTCACTATTACTTCCATCTTCTTTCCCTCTATCTTTAAAGTCTGTGATGAGTTTTAAATATGTTTGAGAACAACTTCATTTTTCTAGCAATCCATTGTAGGTTTAGCAAAGTGGTGTTTCTTCCTCACTGTTCTGAAATCTTCATATTCATTTGATGACATTTTAACCCAATCTAACATCTTATTTTACTCTCAGAAGGATTGGATTTGATTATAAAGTAGCAACCCAACAAAATACCAAAATTGCTTATTGAAGAAAAGTAAACAAAAATGCCCTTAAAAGGAATAATTCACCCAAAAATTTAAATTCCAAGATGTTGATGTGTTTGTTTCTTCATTGGAACAGATTTGGAGAAATTGCTCGCCCATGGATCCTCTGTTGTCATCTCACATCGAAACCACCAGCAGTATTTTGGTTAGATCAGGGGTGTCCAATCGTGCTCCTGGGGGGCCACCTTCCAGCAGAGTTTAGCTCTAGTCCCAATTAAACACACCTGAACCAGATAGTCAAGCTCTCACTAGGCATACTAGAAATTTAAAGGCAGGTGTGTTGAGGCAAGTTGGACGCTTAAATCTGCAGGAGGACACCAGCCCTGGCCGATGGGCAACCTGAGTTGTTGGGCACCCCTGGTTTCGACTGTTATTGCTTTAATGGTGCGGTGAGTCTTGGTGGCATATTTCTCATCCTGATTGTTAGAACATCTCGAAAAGCGCACCTGCGGCAGAGAATGAATTTGCATTTTCTAATAAGTCCCTCTCTCTTTGTTTCAGACCAAGCCAAAAACGCACCCTTAATTTTTTTACCTCAGAAAACACGCTGTTGTCAATGTCCAACTGTTTTGCGGATCGAAGAATATAGAATTATAAACTCTAAAGTATAGCCTACACTAAGATATATTTTGTTACTAAATGCTATAATTGTTTTATAATATTGTTTTAAATTATATAAACTCATATAATACTACACTATAAAAAAATGGTTACTTTTTGACTCCGCCTCTTCTAATGTCCAGGCTGTGTCTTCTCAAAAACGAAATCTTTAATAAAACAAAAAAAAAGAGCACAAAACAAAAAGCGACCTCTAATAAGCAATACAGCGATAGCACTCTGGAGTTTATCTCACTGGAGATAAATAGTGGGTGAGGGTGATGGAAAATCAGGAAATAAAGAGCAAAGGTGTTAATATCCTGGAATACATTAACCTGGTTGAGCAGAGCAGCGCTAACAGAAGAACTACCTCTGTTTGTTTGTAAAGAAAAGATGCTAATTTACCATTCAAATGCATGCATTTCAAACAGGCAAATGGAAAAAGGACTCCAAACTCTGAAGTTCTGTAAGTTTTTGCCAGTAATGGAAGTGAAGCTCATTCACGAAACCACAAAAGCCGGGTACTGCTCATGTTTCCCAAGCCCTAATGGATCTTGTGTTTTTTTTATGCCCATTGTGCTTTAGGTCCTGAGGAACAGAGGAACACCTGTGTGTGGTCAACCTTTGTTTCAGTTTGAGGTTCACCTTTCTCTAATCATTATAAGAGCCTCTCAGAATTACTGTAGAACTAAAATATGACCACTTTATATCACGGCTCAATGAAATTTATAGCTATGTTGTCCGCAAACTGATGTATCAAATATATAGTATTCTCTTTAAAAACATCAAAATATACATATATAAAAATCACTCGTAATCGTGCTGTTTGTTCACATATCAACACGACCATGGTTGCTTACTCTAACAGAGATTAAATCAACAAGACATTAATATTGTGAAACTTACATTTTAGACGCAATATTTTCAGTTATTTGTATATTTTTGCTGGTGAAGTCAAACTCAGCATTACTGATATTTTTAGCTTCAGTTTTTATCAGCTGTTTGAACTCTGAATCTGACGGCACCCATTCACTGCAGAGGATCCATTGGTGGGCAAGTGATCTAAATTTCGCCAAATCTGTTCCAATGAAGAAACAAACTCATCTCCATTTTGGATGGTCTGAGGGTGAGTAAATTGTGAGCAACTTTTCATTGAACTGTTCCTTTAAATGAGGCATAGGCAGTCATTGTATGTTCTAGTTTAATGGTCATAGTACAGACACTTGAAGAGAGGAAGTGGAGTCATAAAGGCACCTTGTTCTCCATGTTGAATGTCTGTATATCTGAACATGGTTATGAGCTCATTCTTCATCCACCTGTACACCTACTTCACCAAAACTGACACGCTAACAAAAATACAGTCCCCAATCTAATGAAATTACATTTTAAGCAATTAAATGCTTCGAATTGATCAATTACTCTTTCATTAGTGGGTCAGGGGAACTCAAGGGAGTGTGGCAACTAGAACAGTCCCATTTCTATCTCACTTTCCTTCTTTAACATCCTTTTTCTCTTTCTTGCCATATTGCCACCTTTTCATTGCCACGCTATTGTTATATTCCCTGGAACCTCTTTTTCAGTCTTCGTTCCTGTCCTTTGCTTTCTACTTTCTTTTATATCCTTTATATCCTGTCCTCGATGACCTAGTAAATCTCAGACTAATGAAGTCTACTTTAGTCTGGACAGCAGACTAGAAGCTATTAGTGAAATGTATGCTGAACTGACATCAGCATTGTGCTTTTTTCCCCTGAAGTGAATAGGCTTTGTATTTAAGTTTGGAAAACTGATCCCAGATCAGTGTCAAAATAACAGTTTTCAGGGGACCTACAATAGCACAGTGAACCTCAGCATCATTAATATTTCAAAGGATGAAAAGAAATAGGGCGAAATGTTTTGTGCTGCCTCTTTTTTTCTATCATATCAATTATTTAGGCATTCTGCTGCTTAATCAACCTCTCTTTGGCTGTTGGCTGAAGTGCCACAGACCACTTTGATAAAGCTAATTATCTTAACCTAGTTATATCGCATTACTAGGCTGCAGTTTGATAATAGAGCTCACACTCGGGCAGATTATTGAGATAATGGTGAGAGGGATACACATTTGACTAATAATCACCGTGTGTCATCACAGTTAGCTGTTGTTGCTAGGTTTGAAGGCCCATTTACAGTAAAGAAAATAAAATATTGTAATGAAATACGCTTAATTATTAAACAAATATGCTAAATGCAGTAGGCTAATGGGGGAAAGAAAAACAGCATCGAAATTGATCAATTATTTCTATTACTAGCAAATATTTAAAGCATAATAATCACTGACAAGAAGCGTGACTTGCTGCTCCTGCTTAAGTGTGTGTCGCCCCCTAGAGACTGTATGTTAACCATTGGAAAGTCTTTTTTATACTTTTAATATACTGTATGTAGCCCATTGTATAATTAATATAGGCCTATTTATCTCTTTCTAATAATCTAAACATGTGAAGCCAAACAATCGTATAATCAGTCATTTCTTATGGAACTGCTGCTTTAATGGGACCAACTTTAACTGTGAAAAGAAACCAAAATGCATTTTTCTTACCTTTAAAATGCAGGTTTTCATGACTTTTTATTCTTCATTATGCAAGGGCTTTATTTAAATTTAATAAAGCATTAAGGAAGAGGGATGATCTCTGTGGGAATAGGGTCTGTGCTTGGAAATATCAGATACAAATAACTGAGGATGTATACTGGCACTTTTTTTTAGTTTTACAGAACGCATTTTTAAAATGTAACATTAAAAGACAATTGAAAAACAAACATGATATAAAAAGAAAAATGAGTCCTACTAGGCATTTTGAAAATACTGAACAGAAAAAGGCCCAGTTCAGACAAACTGTTCTTTCTAGAATATATACAACAAAATTCACCTAAACTCATTTGAAAATGCAGTTTGATTCTTTATGGCATTTATTATCTTAAAAAAATTGAAAAAAATGTTAAACATATTTTTTGGGAATAACATGGCTTTAGATGATGGCCTAAATAAAAAACTGCTTAAGGCTGATACTGTACATAAAGCTTATGACACGTCACAATTTTTAATGAAAGGTTCAACCGACACAGATGTTCACAACATTTGCATACTGATTTACATTGAGGTTTTACCAAATGTGGCCTTCAAAGGTATGTGACGTGGTGCATACAACCATACTTTTTACCATAATTACCATAGTAACCATTGTTTCTGACCATATACCATAGTTATTAATATTGATGTAATTATACCAAATGCATATAGGATTATATTCAAAATAGAATTTTTCTCCAGATATGTTTTTCATGTCAATGGTGGTGACTAATATCAAATTAGTAACAATAACTGTAGTGGTATTCTAGTGAAAACAATGGTTGACATGGTGATGTTTATACTAGAACAAATTCAGCTTGGGGACCACGATAAAATAACTACCAAATGTGCAGAGAAAAATAAAATCACAGCTGTGATGCAATATCTTACTACGCTGCAAATTAAATAATTACCGTAATTGTAAATGTACAGATTTCTTCTTTAGGCTATACAATTCTGTTATAATCCAATGTATCTAATATATATATATATAGATATATATATATAGATATATATCAACAAATGAGTATTTGTATAGAAAACATGGACTTTTTATATCCGAAGTGTTAGGATATGCCATGCTAAACATTTAGCTGTTAAATTAAATGAACAATATATTGTCTATAACAAGCCTGTTTTGGCTTATCATATTCTTGCAAACTATAACAAATGCCTTAATTTATTTGTAATGTTACATTACTGTATAAAATGACAGCACTGCATATAAAAAGGCAGTTACAATTTCTAAAAAAAAAGAACATTCTTCTTAATTCGACACAGACGAGTAGTTTCAGAGCAATCATGCACAACGCCTGAGCTTCACTGAACTGTTTACATATGGCACTTTTTTAATGAGTCTGTGAAGTAGGTGAGGCATGGGACTCGTCCTGGGACAGCACAAACACAAACACCTTGTGTGAATCTGTCCATAAATTCAGCAGCCAAAAAGAAGATAGAGATAAAATGAAGGTATTAATGGTGTGATTCCGCTGGTTTCTCAGGCACAGGTGACTCTGATGTCATAGGTTTAAGCCCATGATGGGTTAAGCTGTCTGGGGAATCCTGCCCAGAGTCCTGTTGTCGTCTGGGCAGATAGCTGGATACTATAACACTGTGGCCTCTTCCATTGCATTTACCCACCTGCAAAATAACAGTTCAGTTCTTTATCATAATTCTTAGGATTTCAAATGGGAATGAACAATGCAGAGGTGTGCAGGACGACTCTTGTGTGTCATACCTGCGTGCAGTATGATGGTCGTCTGCTCTGAAGGTGTAATACAGTGTTTTTTTATGGTACAGCTGGAAAACGTTGTCTTTGTCTTCCCCTTCTGATCGATCCGACAGCTTCACAGTAAAGCCCTGCAGAGGAAGACTTTCAGATGCCACTTTATCCTGCAGACACAGGAAACAGAGAGAGAGAGGTTAAATGTGTGCAGGGTTTGTGCTTTATTCTGGTGATAAAAGGTATTTTCATTATTTCAAGTATTATCATTTTGCATATTTCAGCACCTGACCAAAAAAGACAGCACAGTTTAGCAGTTCAGACAATTTGATGTAAAAGTCCTTTAATGAGATTAATTAAATGTGACATTATAATTGTTTCATTATGTAATTGATCCGTAATTCATTAGTTTGGGGGATCTAATTATTTATTATGTTTATAATTATTTTATTAATATTTAATATTAAGCAGCACATTTTCAACATTACCAAACATCAGACCACAAAGCAGCTATTGGCAATGATTTCTGAAGAAATTCATTGAACTGAAGACGTGAAGAAATAGCTGAAAATTCAGAACATTTTAAACTTAATAATATTTACTGTATGTTTTGAACAAACAAATTCCCTGTGAGACTTCCTTCAAAACCTTTTAAACCCTTAAAGACCCCAAACATTTAAGTAGTAGCGTAAAAAAAATTATTTATTGCCAAGTTTACAAATTATTAACATTGACAGTCCTAGTTGTACTTCATCAATCACACAAAGTGGTTTATTTATTGCCTAAGCTATTGATTTAGTAATGATGTGAGGAACCAGAGGCTGATATTGTATCAAAATCAAAATTTTGGTATTGATCCAGTACATTAAATGTAGTTTGTGCAGGTTATAATGTGCGTATATATGCATGAGTGTTTGTTTGTAGTGTGTGTTGGTGTGGGAGACTCTGGGTCCCCTCACCTCTCGTGCTTTGAAGGTGTAGAGCACCTTGTCTTTGAGCAGAAACCACAGCCTCTTCCACTTCCTTTTGCTCTTTTTGCATCTTTGCAGACTGCCACTCATAGTGGACCCCTCTGCACCCACAGATACCTGCACACACCAAGACTGTTTGAACTCGGAGTATAAAAATACCTCATTAATTCAGATGTGAATGTGAGTGTTTGTGTGTGTACCTGTGTGAGAGGTGAGGTGCTCTTTCTGTTCCTCCACAGGCTGGGTGGCTGTAGGCTCTGGAACACAGCAGAGAGAGGCCTGCTGGCCCTGTTTGTGTGGGGACTGGCGCTCCCACATGACCCTGGAATATTACCACCTACATACACATCATACACTGACATTAACTATACAGATATTGGGATAATTTAAATGTTCAGAATGGAAACAGCCTATTTTGTTTAAACAATCAATTGCAGATGAATAATGAAAAATAACAAAAGTATATTACATTCTTGATAATATTGTAAAACTGTGATGGTGAGTATGAAATGGTTCAATCAAAGTGAACAGTTTACATTAACGATTTCTGTACTATTTCTAACTCTAAATTGCATAACACTTTAAAGTCTGATTCATTTTGGAGGCTCTTACCTCTCTTTCTGAGCTCAGCGTAGCAGTGGTCACAGACTTTAGCTATCCTGTCCTTCAGGTATTTTAGAGGATACCTGTTTCTCGAGCAGGAGCGACACACAACCTAAAAACAGGGCGAGACAGTTCAGATGAATAGAAAAAATAAGATGGGAGCAATGGGAGACAATAATAAAAATAAGAGAAAGCAGGGTCACAATTTAATGCTGATATTCAGTATATACTACCGTTTAACACGTTTTGGGTTAGTAAGATTTATTATTTAACTATGTATTTAAAGAATTTAATAATTTTATTCAGCACAACTGTTTTCAACATGGAAAATAATAATAAATGTTTCTTGAGCACCAACTCAGCATATAATGATTTGAAATATTCAGAAACTGGTTATATCTGCTGAAAATTCAGCTTTGCCATCATAGGTGTAAATTGCATTTTAAAATATATTAAAGCAGAAAACAAATGGAATGAACACTAAATCCCTGTAATCTACTTTGCACATTATTTCCTCAAAATTCACTCAAAATATTGCAAAACACTATAAAGTCACCATATTACTCTGAATGAAGTGAACAATGAACAATGAACAAAACCCTTTCTTGGGGGAGCTGGCACTTCTGTTAACTGGCCAAATGCTGACTAACTAGGCTGATTTACTAGTCACTCACTAATAACAATCCTATTCATAATATCACAGAACAAATATGTTTATTTGATGGCAATAAAAATTGCAATTCAATAAATATTTTTGAATAAAGTTAGTTTTTTTTGGTTGAAAACAAAACATACATATGTAATATACACTAATGTAATCCTGCTTCAATTTATTATTATCTAATGCAATGCTGTTCATACATTTTTGAGTCTAAATGCTTATTAGGGTCACTGCAAAGACCACCTCTGGGTGTTTTATTGTTAACTGTTGTTAACTGTTAACTGTTAATTAATAAATCTGTTATTAATTACTCACCCTCATGTCGTTCCAAACCCGTAAAATCTTTGTTCGTCTTCGGAACACAATTTAAGTTATTTTTGATGAAATCTGAGAGCTTTCGGACCCTGCATAGACAGCAACGCAACTACCACGTTCAAGGCCCAGAAACATAGTAAGGACATCGTTAAAATTGTTCATGTGACATCAGTGGTTCAACCGTAATGTTATGAAGCTACGAGAATACTTTTTGTGCACAAAGAAATAAAAAATAATGACTTTATTTAACAATTTCTTCTCTTCCGTGTCAGTCTTCGACGCACGTTCATGAGAGTACAACAACGCATGCGTGTGATGCTGCAGGACCCGGTGTTCTGAGAGGATGACTTGAAATTTTTTGCCCAGCCTTACATATTTGAACCAGAATTTTCAGACATTTATTCACGTAGCTTCATAAGATTATGGTTGAAACACTGATGTCACACGGACTATTTTAAAGGTCCCATATTGTCAAAACTGAAATTTCCTGGCTTTTTTCATGATAACTGAGGTCTAGGTGCTATGTAACTACCATATAAGTTTCAAAACAGGCAGTCCACAGACAAAAGCACACAGCCTGCATAAAGTAGCTGTGATTTTTTATGAACTGTTGTGACTTCCGTAAAAAGGTGACATCAGAACTACTCAAGTCACCGCCTTCAGTCACCACCCCGAGCACCGCCCACCGTCCCACTCTCCTTTTACCAAAGCCCCAGACAACATCGCGTCCATGCCATTGCTGAACAATAACAACATTGAAACAGTCTGGATGTCAGTCTGGATGTCAGGAAACTACATCATTGCACAGTAGGGCTGTGACAGTTGCCGTAATACCGCCGCGTCAACCGTTGTCTATTGCTCCCGGAGGTAGTGCACGTGACATCACACACTCTATAACAAGCATAATACAAAGTTTTGTATAAATTTAAAAATTAAATTCATGCATTTAGCAGATGCTTTTATCCAAAGCGACTAACAGTGCATTCAGGCTATACATTTTTTATCAGTATGTGACTATGTGTACACGTATATTGAATACACGTGTAATAATAGTAACAGTTGCAAATTGTTTTATTTAGACTATAAGTCTATGCTAATTCACAAATTACCTCAAACGCCATACACAGCGTTTGATCCTTTAGATTGGCAGGTTTGAGCGCAGGAAAATACAGTACAGAATACAGAAACCAAATACTACATCGCCAATCTGGAATCATTTCCATTCATGTCCGGCGCAGCGGCACTTTGACAAAGTTGTCGTGCGGAGCGTTCAATGATGCGGCGAGAACGTCTCTGGGGGCGGGGTGTCGTTGGGTGTAGGTGGTCTGTGGCATTGGGCGTGGGTGTTGAAAAAACAAAGCGGGTGAATTATCGGGGTCTGAGTTCGGCTCAAAAGTGTAAGGCCGGACAACATTTCCCTCAGCAGTGACCATCATTACAGGCGTTTCTATTGACCTTACTTGTGAGTATCACCAATCCACAGCAGGCTACAGCATACATGACCCTAGTTACCTGTGGTTGGCCTGGCCGTGCATCACTCAGAAAACAACCGGCCAATCAGAAGAGAGGCTCATGAATATTAATTAGACAGGCCAAAATCGACCAGTTCTTTGCAGAGCTCCTGAGAGAGGAGCTGTAAAAATATATTGAGATTGTTTTTGGTACTTATACCGCAAATATATATTCTTAAGGACAAATATATTTATTCTTAAAATAAAACTCCAGAAAGGTGTCAAATATGTGACCTTTAACCAGTGGTGTAATGTAACGAAGTAATAATACTTCGTTACAGTACTTTAGTATTTTTTGGGAGTATCTGTAGTTTACTTGATTTTTTATATTTCAGCCAACTTTTACTTTACTCCACTACATTTCCTAATTAAAGTGTATAATTTTACTCCGATACATTTCCCCGAAGCCTATTCGTTACTTACTACAAAATAGTCTGTAGTCCTCATTTTGAAGGCTGCGCCCTGCTGAGGTCGAATCCTCCTGTATATGCATACTGAAGTGTCCTCAACCGGACCGAATTAACGCGACGGCCGTCGTAGGACAGGCGGAAAAGGAAACCGGAAGTATCACGTTGCTATGCTAACACATTTAGAGCATCGTTGCGCTCTCACACTAATTAAATGAAGGAAAATTATTTCTAAATATGGAAAGTAATTTAAAAAAATTGTTTTACTTGTTTTATTTTGTTCAATTTTTGAGGAGCTGCAGCGTACCTACAGCAGGCATCTGTTAGAGAAAAAAAAGGAGGATATTAAAAACAAAGTTTATCAGTTTTTACCGAGGCGAATTAAGGTAAATTGTAAACACCACATCTGCGCTTGTGCGTACATCTGCCGGCGCCGGCATTTTTCAACTTAACAACGGTTGTTCACGGCGACGCAAAAAATTGTGGGTTATCTGTAGCAGCGAAAGGATACACCTCATGCATCCTCCGAATTCCTGTGACAGAAGGTCGCATTCGAAGGTCGCATTCGGTGTGTCCTACTTGCTTTTCTGAAATGAGACGATGGCGTATGCAGCCTTCGAATGCGACCTCGGAGGGTGCAGCCTTCTAAATGAGACAAAGCTTTATCAGAAGTAGAAGAACACGGACTGCAGAAAAGCAGGTTTGACGAATCAGTGGTCTGGCGTCTTCTTCTTCTTTGGATTTTTTTGGCGTATTTCGCACCATAGGCACATACCCCCACCAACTGTTACATGGATGAATAGTCCCTGCCGCGATTTGTCTGGCTTGTTGCCAGTCCGCTGTTTTCCGCGCGGAATTGGGCTACTAACACTGTTTCCGTTGCCGGCGGCATTTTTTCATGTCCACACGTTAAGCGTCCATACATGATATTGATCGCCTGGAATGTTAATTTTAGTAGAGGACCCGCCAAAAAACGTGTATTTTTACGTGTATTGGAGACCCCTCCCGAACGCCACTGTGCTAGGTTTTGGGCTAGTTTTGAGTAGAGTTTGGGTGGGTTTTCTTGTGAAAACCAGGCAACCCTGCGTGCAAACTAGTGCGCGCACAACCGCGGTTGATTAATTTTCCACTCAAGTCGAGTCTGGGGTGTGCGATATACAGTATATCTTCTGCGATAATATGGTAAGTGTTGTTGTAATTATGTGCGATCTGACATTATCAAGTAGGTTATATCACCAGATCACATACAGAGTGCACGCACATTGATTTATTAGGCTATTTAAAAACGCAAAATTCCAGGCATTCTAAATTGCAGACGGCAAAAATGCTTCGTATGTTTTTTATATTTTTATAATTTAATATAGTTAACTTAATCTATATCACACATAGAGTACCGTTTTTCTGCAGATATCAGCACGAACACATTTAATAATCATTTTATACAAGTTCAGTAAAGCAATAAGTGACTTATGGTTTGGACATAATATTGCTTGTTTTTGCTCAATTTTGCTAACGAAAATAGTTCCAAACAAAGATCATAGCACTGTTTTGCGTCTCTGAGCAATGACGGTGTTTACTCTTTTGAATGAATCAGCTTTTTGAACGAATCGGTGAATAAATAATTCAGTGATTCAGTCATTAACACAGTCAAATGCTTTGTTTCTGAATGAATTAGTCATTTGAATAAATCGGTTGAATCTCAATGACTCATTAACAGGCACTTGCTGTCACCTACTGGCGGTTTTAATTTCACATTTCGACTAGTTTTTTAGTTTGTTAATTATTTCAAATATCCGTATCCAACGTTTTTTTTAAAAACCAAAAAAAAAAAAAACCATTAGTCCTATTTATGCATCTGTACTGCAGTTTAAATGCAATCCCTGTCCCTCTGAATACATAAACTGCGTAAACATCTAAATCTATTCAGATGCAATTCAAGCATTATTTCTTATTATGGAATAAAGACCTAAGTACCGTATGAAGTGCCTTCTTATTCTTATCCAAAAATACAAAATGGAAGAAAGAGTTAAAACTGAACACAATCTTGCTACTCAAGCTGTGTATGAACATTTTTTATATACAGGTGCATCTCAATAAATTAGAATGTCGTGGAAAAGTTCATTTCAGTAATTCAACTGTTATTGTGAAACTCGTGTATTAAATAATTTAAATGCACACAGACTGAAGTAGTTTAAGTCTTTGGTTCTTTAAATTGTGATGAATTTAGGTCACATTTCACAAAAACCCACCAATCACTATCTCAACAAATTAGAATAATGTGACTTGCCAATCAGCTAATCAACTCAAAACCCTGCAAAGGTTTCCTGAGCCCTTCAAAATGGTCTCTCAGTTTGGTTCACTAGGCTACACAATCATTGGGAAGACTGCTGATCTGACAGTTGTTCATTGACACCCTTCACAAGGAGGGTAGGCCACAAACATTCATTGCCAACGAAGCTGGCTTTTCACAGAGTGCTGTATCCAAGCATAACAGAAAGTTGAGCGGAAGGAAAAAATGTGGAAGAAAAAGATGCACAACCAACCGAGGAACTGCAGGCTTATGAGGATTGTCAAGCAAAATCGATTCAAGATTTTGAGTGAACTTCACAAGGAATGGACTGGAATGGAATGGCTGGGGTCAAGGCATCAAGAGCCACACACACAGACGTGTCAAGGAATTTTGCTACAGTTGTCGTATTCCTCTTTGTTAAGCTACTCCTGAACCACAGACAACGTCAGAGGCGTCTTAACCTGGGCTAAGGAGAAGAAGAACTGGAATGTTGCCCAGTGGTCCAAATTCCTCTTTTCAGATGAGAGCAAGTTTTGTATTTAATTTGGAAACCAAGGTCCTAGGAGTCTGGAGGGTGGAGAAGCTCATAGCCCAAGTTGTTTGAAGTCCAGTGTTAAGTTTCCACAGTCTGTGATGATTTTGGGGTGCAATGTCATCTGCTGGTGTTGGTCCATTGTGATTTTTGAAAACCAACGTCACTGCACCCGTTTACCAGAAATTTTGGAGCACTTCATGCTTCCTTCTGCTGACCAGCATTTTGAAGATGCTAATTTCATTTTCCAGCAGGACTTGGCACCTCCCCACACTGCCAAAAGCACCAAAAGTTGGTTAAATGACCATGTGTTGGTGTGCTTGACTGGCCAGCACTCACCAGACCTGAACCCCATAGAGAATATATGGGTTATTGTCAAGAGGAAAATGAGAAACAAAGACCAAAAAATGCAGATGAGCTGAAGGGCACTGTCAAAGAAACCTGGGCTTCCATACCATCTCAGCAGTGCCTCAAACTGATCACCTCCATGCCACGCCTTTTGAGGCAGTAATTAAAGCAAAAGGACCCCTACCAAGTATTGAGTACATGTACATAAATGAACATACTTTCCAGAAGGCCAACATTCACTAAAAATGTTTTTTTTATTGGTCTTATGAAGTATTCTAATTTGTTTAGATAGTGAATTTGTGGGTTTTTGTTCAATGTGAGCCAAAATTAAACAGATTAAAAGAACCAAAGACTTAAACCTACTTCAGTCTGTGTGCATTGAATATATTTAATACACGTTTCACAATTTGAGTTGATTACTGAAATAATGCACTTTTTTCCACGACATTCTAATTTATTGAGATGCACCTGTATATTTATTTGCTTCTTTTACATTTTGCATTTACTTGTACTTTTACTTTTAATACTTAAGTACGTTAAGATTTAAAAAATACTTTTCGTAATTAAGTACAATAAATATCAAATACTTTAAAACTTTTACTCAAGTAAAATTCTAAACGTTTACTTCAACTTCTACACAAGTTATTTTCTGGTAAGATATCTGTACTTTCACTTGAGTATGGCTTTCAGGTACTTAAGGAGAGTACCAGTGAATCTTCATTTCTAGCATATTACCACTTGCAGAGAAAGTAAAAAGCAAGATCACGCAAGCTACAATGGTCACATCAAACGTTTCTTTGAGTAACAATTAATGCTTTGCCACATTTTTCTTACAATTATGAGTTTATATCTCACAATGTGACTTTGTCTCACAATTATGACTTTATAGTCCACAATGTGACTATACAGTATATCTCATAAATTGTGACTTTATACCTCACAATTGTGACTTATACAAGTGAAATCTTAATTGCAGCATTATTAACACTTGCAGGCCAAGTGGAAAACAAGAAATCAATTAAAGCTATAACAACAGAGAGGCATATAAAACAGCATGCTCCTGCAAGCAAAGTGCATGCTACTGCTAAAATAAACCAGCCGAGAGCACTTTCCATGAGCTTACAATTCATACTGCTTTGTTTAATAGTACGCCTTATTTCTTTTATTTATTTATTTATTTTATTAGGTGATGTTGAATCAAATGACAATAGTTGTGGAACACACTAACAACTCTCAGTCCTATTATTTGAATTGTGCTTCAGCTCTTCAACTTACTGCAAGAGCTTACAGCAACAATGTCAATCCACTCGAAGAACACCGATCGACCAAACAGGCTATTTGAGTACCAAAATATCTTCTAAAGTAGGCAGTTGATTATGTTAAACAATTAGTGAGTTCTGAATTTTAAAGGCAAATCAGATTTTTGATTTGCCGTGTATTTTCACAAGCACTAGTATCCTTTCAGATTTTTCATTAACATTTCTCTTTAACATTAGTATTTTCATAATTTCACAGGCTCCAAAAGATGTAACGGAATCTAATATTTTAGTGCCTCAAAGTGGAGACAAAGCTCTTTTCCTCCGATGTTAATGTCCTATGCTAACAGATTGAGCTGTAAAGAAGACTCGGGGCAGCTCTCTCCGTTGAAGAACGAAATAAAGCCTTGTGTGCCGACAATTAGCCCGGGAAGACTTCTGCAGTGAATGAGAACAGCCTGTTGGTTGAGTCATCACACGCACCCTCACACTGGGCTCCATCGCCCCCAATCAAATTCATTGTCCTGCTGCTCACCAGCCCTCTGCGTGCACCTGTTTAAACATCTCTGCTAAAGGATGGCCCGTCATGACTGCTTAATATGACCTCCGACCCTCGCGAGCACATCAATCACTCTTCTCATGTTTTCCATGGGCCTAGCGCCATCGAGGATGAAAACATGTCAGATGACATGCGGTCTCAAGGCAGTCCCCACCCCCCCCAAAAAAACACAAAAAAAAAAAAAAAAAAAAACAAAAAAAAAAAAAAAAAAACCAGCACCCCCCCCCCCAAACCTTTATGATATCGGCGGAAAGTAATGCGAAGCTGTCATGGAGGGTTTTGTCACGTCACTGTTCAAAACCACTGGAGAGATTTGTTTGACATACAGACAACATAATGTAGGTCTAGTACTCATGCCCAAACTGTGTTTGTTTGATTACATCACTTTATTCAAATAGGGGAAATTAAACTTCACCAAACAGATGATAAAAATACGGAAGTATTTGTATTAATTTGTATTATGCATATGAAAATAGTAGAAGGATTTGCAATATCTTGTCAAATGGCAATATGCCAGGGATTAATTACATAAATAATAATACAAAATTAAAATGTTATTAAAGCTAATAAAGCTTATTGTTCTAAGTAAAAGTAATTTGCTGTAAAATGCATTACAGTAAAAGCAGAATACATTGTGTTGTCTGTGAGAGAGGTGCTTGTTTAACTCTTGTTGCTGAAGGTAATTATCCCTCTGCAGAGTATCTGTCTCCTCGTTGTAGCTTTCAGTACACCTGACCACAACAGCCCACAGCTCTGTCAGTTAAACGGGGCAGAAAAACAACACAGAGAAAGAGTATGACATCAATTAGCCTTGCCTTGGCATGCATAGGCGCCCTTTTTAAAATATTACTGACACTAATTAGACCACACTTTAACTAAAAGTCTGATGTACAAAAGTGCAGGAGGCTTTGCTTTTTTCTTGTGAGCAGCCTGGTTTTCTTTTCCAAGGTCTCTTCAAAGAAGTATGAATAAATTGAGGATATGTAAAAAAAAAAATCCTCAAAAATTATCTTGGGAACAGGTTCAATCTATATTAACTTTAGGTTAATAAAATAAAATTAGGTTTAAAATTTGTGCATACAAACATAAATACATATACATTCAGGACAGTAGTTGCACTTCTACAGCATCGCACACCAAAACATTACAAAAAATGTAAACAGAGAAACTAACAGAAATGAAAAAGAAATGAATAAAAGACAGCTCTCCAATTATGATTATAATAGTGTCACACAAGTAATGTATATCATTACAGTCTACTTTAATTAAATATGTAAAACCAATCAACTTAAATAGTTAAAATAAAGACACTTCATAACAAGAGTTACTTGTCACAGGAACTAATGGTTGGTATTTAAGTGCTATTTATCCTTTTCTGCCAGACTTAATAAGTAAAACAATAATGAAACACTCAAGCACAAGGTGACATTACAAAAATATGATTGTGTTGGCCAACAGGAATTGGAATTATTAAAGTACCTATATAAAATTACAAATGAACATGACCAAATATAAAAACACGTGACCTGACATGTATATATAAAATAAATTAAATAACAGCCTTGACATGCGGTTTCTTGTGCTCAAGCAGATAGTCAGTGGTGCTCCGACGAGCATCAAAGATATCCTCCCCTCCTTCACATTCACTCCCATGATGCAACAGCAAACAAAGAGGGCAGAGAAACGAGACAGTACCGGAAAAACGGCAGCTAGCTAGAGAAAAGTTTCAAACGCCGAGAATAGGCACAATTCAAAACGTCCACAGCGTACGGTGTCACTTTATCGCAAAACGCGGTCATAAAGAGCCCATTATTCCTCGTCTCTGTGGAAATTGAGTTAGTTTCTGCGCTGTTTTTTGTAAGTGCAGGTAACTTATCAGTTAGCCGTGAAGTAATAATGTCTCCTAATGCTCATATAGCTCTCCGGACACTGATATGACAACTGCTGATAGTTGACAGTGTATTCAAGGCACGGCAGGTAAAGTATAGTTAATATTTGTTTGTAAATATTGATGGCTAGAGTTGTAGCATTAGACAGGAGTGATGTTTAATATACAGGGCCTGTACAGGTTAGCCTGAGTGCTAACTGCTCTTAAAGCGTTAGCACGCTCATATTTATGAATTCAAGCAGTGTTTTGAACTTTATGACTTGTTTTAGATTCATATTGTATATCTGTTATCGTCTAGTGAATTCATAATGTATACTAGACATGCCAGACAACAATCAGACATAAATATTTAACCTACTGTAATACAATTTTGCCATTATTTTGAAATACACAGCACATGTGAATGTCAGCCTTGATAACCCTATACATTTTCATAGAAAAGTGGTGTTTGGTACCATGTGTTTATGTTAAACTTATCCAATATGGTTTTTAACTATATTGGTAAGTCGGGACTTTATTGAATAAATAGCCTTTAAAATCAACTTAAATTGAAATCTCTAAAAACCCTGGTTATTTTATTGGTTCATGTTGCTTGTCTTATACTGTGTGATTCATTTGTGAATGTTAATACCAAAAATTTTTTAAAGGGGTCATATGATGTTGCTAAAAATAACATTATTTTGGTATTTGGTGTAATGAAATGTGTTTATGCGGTTAAGGTTCAAAAAACACATTATTTTACACATACTGTACATTATTGTTTCTCCTCTATGCCATGCCTTTCTGAAACGCGTAGATTTTTAAAAAACTCATCGGTCTGAAAAAGCGAGGAGTGCTCTGATTGGCCAGCTATCCAGTGCCTTGTGATTGGCCGAATACTTCAAGCGTGTGACGGAAATGTTACGCCCCCTACCATACTGTGATGATGCCCTGTCCGGCCAGAGCGATGATTCACAAACATGAAAACTCATTATAAGCGAGGCATTTGTTGCATCCAGTGGGGACATAATTATGGATTATAATGACTTATACTGTCTTTTTACGCGTTTCGTTGCATTGCATCGCCACCACGTCACGTAAAAATAAAATTGTGATCGGAGCAATGACAAACAACAAGCCCTACTCTACACTGCCAAAAAACTTGCTTTAAATATAAAAAATATAAAATGTAAAAACTCTTTAAATACAAAAGACGTACTTACAGTCTTTGAGTCAAAACAGCCGGCAATTTAGTCTACTCTCCCAGGATCAGGAAAAAGTCCTCAATAAAATGCGCTGCACACATCTGAATATCTGGGTTGAAGTGTTCTGGAACAGTTTGTAAATACAACTTAACCACTGATTTTAGTCGTGTCCTCTTTTGGAAGACCAAAGAATGTAGTTTTGCTTTCACAACGAAACACTGCGTCACACACGGTGGCCTAGAGTGAGGAACGGCCGTAGGGTTAGAGTGAGCAGAGGCGGCGGATTTGAGAATGGCGCGGCCGGCGGATTCGTCAAAGGAGCGTCTGGAGGGCTTGCGGCAACCACAAGTTGACAACCCCGGGCTGGACTCCGCTTCTTCCACGATGAAAGCCGATCCGGTGATCCACAGCGAAGTTGTTGTATTTCCTCAGCAACCAGCCCGGATCAGCTCCAGGCATGACAAAGCAAATATCATCCTCTTTTGGAAGACCAAAAAAAAGTAGTTTCGCTTTCACAACAAAAACACACAGTGCCTTCACGACATGGCGGCGGCACCAACAATACTACAGCGAGAATAAAGTTACGCCTTCTTTCTTTGCATGAACACTGGGGCGGTGTTATGCAAATCTTCCCACATCCTGAGTAGACATGTGGGGGCGTGTTAGAACGAGGCGTTTTAGGTAGGTGTGTTTGACTCTTAACTTTTATAAAGAACATCTTTTTGGATTTGAGATTTTAGTCTTTGCAAATTTACAGATCTTCGTTATGCACCAAGAGATTGTAACACTCCAAAGCGAAAGGAAAATTTGAAATCGCATCAATATGACCCCTTTAATGTTTATTATCTCATGTCTGTGACATGTCCTGAGGTGTTGCATGCTACAGTATTTCCATTTCAAATTTCATCTGTAATTATTATGCACACCGATTTTATTAGAAAAAGACTGATAATTGGTTTGACCAGTATTTTTTGCTAATATTTACATGTTTTAACTTTTCTTTATTATTGAGTCTACCAATTTAGTCTAAAAATAGCACCCAACAACAGTATTCATAAGTTGAAGTAACTTATTTGATGCATTGTTTGATGACTGCTCAACTATTTCAATAACAATTATTCATTTTGAAGTGATAATACACATATTATTCAGAAGTTAGGGGTTGATAAGTTTCTTTTAACTCTCATATGAACTCACTTAACATATAGTAAAATCCGCAATATTGTGAAAATAGTATACAAGTAAAACAAAATGGGAAAAAAAAACATGTTTTATATATATATATATATATATATATATATATTATATATATATATTTTTTTTTTATTATATATATATATATATATATCATATTTTTTTTTTCAAATGTAATTCTTTCCGTGATGGCAAATCTTAGGTTCAGCAGCTGTTACTCCAGTCTTCAGTGGTATATTGTCCTCCGAAAAATATTTGATATGCTGATTTGGTGGTAAGAAAACATTTTTCTTATAAGTCGATGTTGAAAACAAGGTGTGCTCTTCTAATTATTGTTGTGTAAACTGATGATAATTTTCCCTGGGATTCTTTTGTTGAATAGAAAGTCCAAAAAAGAATAGCATTATTTGAAATCAAACTATTTTGTTACATATAAGGTCTTTACTGTCAATTAGAGTCGATTGAAGCTTCAAAAAAACACCTCTTACTGTCCCCAAACTTTTTGTTAAGTTACAAACACTACTATTCAATCGGCTATAACCCAAAACAAGGACAAATACATTGGACCATTAAAGGGCGAGCGACGGTCAGGCTAGTTTGTTTGGTATGTTCTAAGGTTGTGCTGATAGACAATAGTATCGTGTATCGACAATAGACGGAGATATCGCCTGTGGCTGATGCCTTTGACGATATCAAGACGATTATTTGGCGTCATTCTCATATAATGTATTAAAAGAATAGTGATATTATTATTGCGATGTATTAAGGAAGGCACCATATTATTCGGCTATTATTATCAAATTGCCCAGCTTTTTCATTCAGCACTGTATTTCACACACGCGTGTGCAAATGAGGAGCCTGTAGCCAGTGAAGGAGTCTCCAACCACAAACACTGATACATATGCAATATTTTAACCGAGCCCTCACTAACTGAGTTTAATGCCACAGTTATGTTAGAACGCATCTCATTTATGTTTCTGTGGCGGTGCGTCGGGCTCACCATGGGGCGCACGGTCCGGAGCGCTGTATGACTGATGCATCCGTTTAATTTAACTTTACTCCAAATATATGAACTTGACTGTTTTAAATACTTTATATTTAACGTGTTCGTTTGTGTCCAATATTTAGTGTTAAACTGTTGGTTTTTAAAATAAATCTACTTTTGATTTTCACTGTTGACTGATTTTGCAGACCAGACTGATAATTTCCGTGCTCTGATGCGACAAACTTGTCACAGGACGCGCGGTCCTAATAGCGATGTATGACT